>JASCZW010004143.1:0-39087 GCA_034211315.2 Aedes japonicus | reverse complement strand
ATGAAAAAGTGGTTAGTTGTTTGGGAAATTTCTAATCTTTTGGGGGGATCAAACAACTGCTCAATCAGCAACACTGTATTGTGCAGTTTGACATAGTAGCCAAGATTTTTTTTTGCTACACTCCCGCTTCACTTTACTCAATTTTTTAGTACAATTGTATGCTATCTCTTTTTCTCTAACGGAAATGTTACTCAATTTTCGTTAAAAAGTGGATCAACTCAATTTTACAATTGTACTCAAAAATTAAGTAAAGTGAAGCGGAAGTGTACATTCCCGTTCCATTCTACTCAGTAACTGAGTAGGATTGTATTCCTTTCCCTTTTTCGCACATAGAAATGTAACTCGGTTTTTGAAAATAAAAAACCGGATCAACTCAATTTTTGAGTAGATCCAATTTGTACGAAAATTGAGTTACATTTCCGTGTGAGAAAAAGAGACAGGAATACAATTCTACTCAGTCATTGAAAAGGATAGAACGGGAGTGTATGTTTCACGTGCAAGACACACCAATGGTGTCTTCTGAGCTGTTGATTGATCTTATTATTAGGCTCTAGCGATTTTAATGATCAAGCATTTTCTAGACGGCTTGATCTAATGGATGTTTACAACGCTGAAAACAATAAATTGAGGTTTTCCATAGCAATTCCCATACAAATTTCCAACTGGTTGTAAACAGTCAGTTTCAAACTAAATAAGTTAAAATTGTTGGAGACTTTTTACAACCACGATTGAAATTGTTTGAGCATTTAATAATTTGCATCCGTCCAAACAACAGCCATCACACTTACTCAAACGCTTTGCAGTGTAGATCAACTATTCTCTCTATGTCATCGGTTGTGGTTTTCTTCTTTCTCTGCCGCGTATCGTTCGAATCGTCCAACTTCCGAACCTGCATCGCAACCAAACGATAGGCCAATGAGCTGTATCTCATGCCGCTGATGACCGCAGTTACCTTAATCGTTGACATATACCCACCGCAGAAATAGGCGAACAAAGAGCAGGCCATGAATATGTTGTAATGCGTGAAATTCGTCCGAATTTGAAGACCGTAGAATCTGATTCGAACAAGAATAAAAAGTTCAGAACAGTAAATTAATAACATCAAGCTGCTTACTCCTGTTCCATGGAAAGTTCAAACTGGAGCGGTTCCGACAAGCTACCATTCGTGATATTATGACGACTTCCGAAGTAACGCAGATAACTGGTGGTCATTGCCGGGACGCAATAGAATATCGATCCAGAGATACAGTACACCAAATAGAACTTGGCAAATTTGTTGAGTTTGGAATTTTCAGCGCAAATCAGATCGTAGCAGGCGTTCGATTCTTCGTCGTGGGTAACTACGATTGGTTGGGAAAATTAGTTACGTGTGTTAATTCACGAAATTGTCTGTTTACCTTTCCTAATTATTTCACTCATGAGGTTGATGATTCGGTAAAAGGATGATAAGTGCAACACGAAAAGTGCTGCCGAAACGTATGTATTACCCTGATACAGTAGTTCAGTTAATCCTTTTACGATGGCATCAAACTGGCTGCTTCCCATGCCGAGGACAATTTTCGGAACTAGTTTGACGAAGGATCCCCATCCAAATGCGACGAGGAATCGATAGAATTTCCCTTTCGAGCCTACGAGTCCCGTCAATTCCATAACCCAGAGTTGAAAGGACATGATCTGCAGTTCCGGGGGTAAGCTTTTGTGTGTTGATAGTTCCATGCTGGTTAGGTCCTTGGGGTAAACTGATACTCGAAAAATAGATGATTAAGGTTTTTATTATGCCGTCGTGAGGAACTGCATTATGAATGATCATTAATAGTCGTTAACAACTCTGAAACGAATGCATAAAGTTAATTATTTATTAAGACTAGGGGACGCCGTCGATTATTTTTAATTATATTTGTATCGTTTCAAAAATGTGGTAAATCATTCATCTTTCGAAAGGTCATCAACTCTTCACACTGTGTCAAAGACGAACAACTAGACATAAAACAGCGTTATTGATGAATTATAAGTTTGGGTAATGGTTGCTAACGATGACTCCTCATGGAAATGTCTTCCGGCATCTTTAGTATATGATCCGCCTATTCCACCGTTGAAGCTGTACCTACTTTCAGGACGCTGTGTTTGCCATAGAGGTCTAATCAGTTCTTTCTTCTCTACCACACGCCAATTTCGCTAAAAGTGGTTCTTAACACACGTCGTTCGAAAGCTGATTAATTCAAGCTTCGTCTACATCTCATGCCAGTAAAGAGCTTACCAGCGTCTTGTACGTAAAAGGTACATTTATAGACGTTTACCATACATTTCAAGTTTACCAGACCTCAGGGTTTTTCAAAGTCCATAATAATCCAGCTATAATTCAATCTTAACAGTTTCTGCCTGGAACAATTGTCCGACGGTTGTCGGACATGTTCACTAATTATTCCATATAAAAATCATAAAATACAGCAATGAATTCCATGCTTACGCATTTCGTGTTACTCGTCTTTAGTTGAGATGTCCAATTGGAAGTCCTTTCGCTGTTGTATTCAGCAGTTTGCAGTGAGTATAAATTTGAATGCTGTTAACTCTAGAAGAATCGCATTGGATTGGTTCCAAACAATTAATCTTCCCCCGGTTGATGAATCCGTATCAACATTTTTTGAATATTTTACATGAGCAAGTTAACATAATTATTTTTTAAAACCAGTATTTTTGTTCAACTATGAAGCTCTGTTAATAAAAATATATCACTAAATTCCGATTGGCGAGTAGAATACAATGATACATTTTCATGACCATTGCTTCGATTTTGAACGAAAATACTGTTTAATGACAGTGATGACTATGACGATTACTTCGCTTCCTTATAAGCCTAGAAGAAGAAGAAGGTGATGATAACGTTCGCTTTCATGAGTATGGTTATTTCGATCACCTTTAGACAGGCTCCAACGAAAATCGTTCTGATCTGTCATTAACGTTCGCGAAAAAAAAACAGCTAGTATTCCTGCAAGTACAACCAACCGCAATCGAAGAACCTCCATCGATATCACTTCCCAGGTAACCAATAAGCAGTTCAAAAGCGTCCGCTTTTGGCCCAATATAGGGCTGCTTTACTGCAATGCTATTACAATGCTTCATTAATGCCATTTTGCATTCGAAATGCTTATTACAGGCTACAAGCATTTAAATAGCATTTGAAATCCAACTATACAACCGATAGCATTCAAGATGTTGATATAATGCTAATTTAAAGCATTTAGCATCTGAAATGCAGATTTAGGGTTGATTTACTGCATATGCTAATGCTTATTGGTTACCTGGGTTCTGCAAACTTGAAACTCCCCCACCGTAGCATTAATCAATCTGCATCAAACTTCATTAAGCTATTAAAAAACTCTATTCAGTTCAGTTGATGCTTTGAAAAGCCCTGGTCCAGGTCAGGTTCCATCTGGTAGCGTAGAGAACTTCCGACCCATCTGGTTTACAGCTAATCTATGAATCTGTAGAAAAGCGGTTGATGCCCTCCATCTTGATGACATTCACAAGTACTGTGCCTGGCAGCATCGAGAATTTTTAACTAGAAGACGCTGTGTACATAGACTCTTCCGAAGCATTTGATAATGTAAAATGGTTCCGACAAAGCTAAGCGGGCTCCGTGGAGGCTATCGTTATGCTTCGTGTTTTCCAATATGTTCAACATTTCATAAGGTATTTCTCAAGTCCAAGTCTTGACGGCGCCAGTGCTGCAGTGGTAAGCGTGATTTTTTTTCACTCCAGTCGGTCTGGTATCAATTCTAGTCGGCACCGTTAGGATTTTTGGAGACGAAAAACCTCTGATCGCGTCTTTTTTCGGAAGGAAAGTAAAGTCATTGGTCCCGGCCCATGTCATGATGGGTTCCATATGCAGGGTCGCCTCTCTGGCGTGACGAACCAGCCTCAGGCTAAAAATCACATAAATTCGAAACAACAACAGCAACGATCATTGATTTTTGTATTGGTCATTCGTGAAATTTGTGCGAGTTCATGTTAGCAAGTTGATCAAATCGATTCTTGATTGCTGTGCACTACAAATTGATGCTGAGCGGTTATCATTATGATCTCAGATGAACGAAATGCTGCTCTTGAATATGGAGTTCAAAACTGGGTTTCATACCATGCTTTTTACATATCGCGCATCGGAAGAATCCGAAAAAACTGTTTCATAATATTTGCAAGCACTGCAACACTTAGCAAATTTCCAGATCGTTCAGTTGAAGATCACATCCTTCAACAATTCAATGAATGCTATGCATGGTATTTTCGCTTGACCATCTTTTAAAAGTCTATTTCTTGAATGAACCTCATCGACTTACGATTGAGTCATACTTACTGTCGATTGATATGTGGTCAGCGAAGCAGATGAACTTGCTGGATCTATAGAAAATCTTATCCAGGATTTTATAGTTCAAACGCTTCTTAACACGTTCTAGCGCAATATAAACCAGGTGCCTGGAAAGATTGTCGAAGTTCTTTGCGTGTTTTGAACGAGTCCGATGATGGCGGTTTACACCAAAGTCTGGACATACAAACAATATTTAAAAAAAAAACCCGCATTAATCCACCGATGGTGAGACTGAACCCTTCTTACACTTCACCAGGATTACGAACTCAAATGTGGCCAATATGGTACTGGATACATATTTCATCAGAAATTCCAAGAAGATCGAGGAACATTCAAACATTTAGTTTATAAAATAAACTAATCCTGAACATATTGTTTATCGAAGTGATTAAAATATTGTCATTAAAAGTGTTATTACGACCTATTATATAAAAGAATAAATTACACACATGGCTAAGAAACCGATGTGACATTATTTGTAACACACACACACACACACACACACACACACACACACACACACACACACACACACACACACACACACACACATGTGCTCAGTTCGTCGAGCTGAGTCGAATGGTATATGACACTCGGCCCTGTGGGCCTTGGATAAAAAGTCGAGTTTTCAAGCGATCTTAATACCCTTCTATTGATGTAAGAAGGGTAAAAACATGTTCTTGATTCGTACTAATTATTTGATATGATAGATAAATTTGATACTCATCACAACTGCGATAGGATTTATATCGATTTGGTTCCATAAGTTGTTGCCCGCACTTTTTTGTTTACTTCTTTCATCAATCATTGCATGGTGTCCTTGTTAATTTTCTTCGAATTCGACAGATTTGAAGTTCTTGAATCTGTCTGAAGCTTTGGACAATATTGTTTTTTAAGGTGTTTCTGTTTTCTAAACAATGTTTTTACACACAGAACTAAAATTCACATTTCGTTTAGTTTTAACCTTAAAACATTATTGATAAACAGATGTCCACTTACTTTAATGAACAGTCCTTAACCTGATACGACTGGAATTGATACCAGATCGAATGCAGTGCGCTGATTCCATGCTTATCACTACACGATCAGTTCCGTTAAGGTCGACGTTCTTTCCAGAGATCCCCCGGTTGTCATTCCTGCTAGAGATCATATTAGTACTCTATCGATCTGAATCTGGTTTAATAAATTAGTTTCTTGTGGCTTTCATAAAACATTAATCGAACTCGAGGAGGTGTCCCTGTCACACGGAAATATATGATTAGGCAGAGAATTTGTAGCTGCGGCCATTAGACAAAAGTTTTTTTTTCGCAGAGAAAATGATGAACCTGGAGATTTACAAAACCGAATGTCTCCAGAAGCGAATTCTGCCCTTCATCCAGTCACATGACATTTTGGCCGGAACTTGCGAGTTGTCACTACAGCCGGGAAGTACAACAATGATGCAATGACAGCGAAGTCCAGTTTGTTCCGAAAACGCTCAATCCGTCCAATTGTCCCCAATTCAGGCTTTTTGTAAACTATTGGGCAGTTATGAAGAGAAACCAAAAGGTAAAAGGTACAGGAATCAGCAGCTCAGATGAAAAATTTGTGAGATAAAATCGCCAAAACAGTAGGCGAGAGTGGTATGCGCCGTTTGATGATCGTTTCGTCTTGTGCTAGTGAGGCTTTTCATTAGCACAAGATGGCTGCTAAATTTACCAGCCCTGTTGCAGACATTTTTTAACAAGTTGTGAGATTACCGCGCGATAATGCTTCGCTTTAAGAGCGAAACGACCGAAAAAAAAAATGACAAAGCCTTCCCCTTATAAGGCGAACTCAGTAAGTACGATTGAGTGAGTAAAGAGCAACATCGGAGGCGAGAGGTAGGGTTCATGCGCCAATCCACTCGTAAAGTTTAAGAAGCAGCAAATCAGCACAACAAGTGCATTCGGGTCCTCCCTTAGCTCAGTCAGTAAAGACGCAGCTACAAAGCAACACCATGCTGGAGGTGGCTGGGTTCGATTTCCGGTCTGGTCTAGGAATTTTTCGTTAAGGAAAATTTCTCGACTCCCAGGGCATAGCGTATGATTCTACTTGCCACACAATCATACTAATGCAAAAATGGTACGTGGCATCGAAAGCTCTCAATTAATAACTGTGGAAGTGCATCTAGAACACTAAGTTGAGAGCAAGCAATAGGCTAATTGTGAAAGCAATAAGCTTGAAATGCTAAAAAGAAGAAGAAGAAGTTCGACATTAATGATTGACAATATTAATCAGACTGGTGCTCATTGCCGTCAGTGATAAACATAAGGTGATTATCATTACGTTCTCCAAATTCTGCCAAGATCATGTCTTGCAAGTCCTAAAGTAAACTGTAAATCAATGTAACATTGATGAAATGCAGAAAGGCGGTTTAATCATCAGTTATTTAACTATATTGATTGTGGTAGATTATATAAAGTAAGTTCTCCTATAATTTCAGGTATTTATAGGCACAAATTTCAGGTATTGAAATTGGAAACAAATTGATTTTTTTTTATTTCGAGTAGTTCGCGTGGTAGACAGAAGAACCAAACAAATAAGATAAGAGATTTTTATCGGTATTATGCCGACAACCGACAAGAGATGATATGGGGCAACGTTTCGAGTCAGAGTATTATCTGTCTTTTTTTGTGAGAACAAAAAGTCGAGTTAAGAAATTGGCTACGACAAACACAGTGCACATTTTTAAGCTGTTTGTTTTATCCAAATTTTCTTCTGTGAGAGACCACATTGTCTCGAATGCTCAATATGCCACAGGAGTGGACAGTCTCCCAGCGAAATTGTTTAGTCTAGAGCTTTTTAACCTATTCAGACGAAGGTATCAGCCACCAAGAGGTGCCAATAGGTTTCATATTTTAGTCAGGTTTATTAGAACCTTCACAGCTTGTTTACAACATAGCTGAACAACAAAAACCAACCACGATATCACAGTGAAGTTTGACAGCTTTGGCCATTTGGCCTTACGCTGGTTTTAATGGCAGCCAATAGGTTTTATGAAGGTTCTCAAGGGGCCATAAAATTTACCAGTAAAACATTTTGAAAATCTTATAAAGGTTTAATTAACGTGTTTTCACAACCGTGTATAGAGTGGCCCACTTTGTACAAATTTCGGCTTTAAAGAAGCATAAAGGAAGTGTTGGTAGACAAAAGAGCTTTGAATGTATTTTTATCAACAAAGCTAAAACTAAAATTATTACTTAGGCAAGTATACATCCATCAAGCTTTTGTTAGCAGGTTGTCAAACAGCTTTAAAGCAGGTTGTCATACAGCTTTTGAACATACTGTGTCGAAATAAGATCCCAGCTTCAATTCTTTCTGGAAACGCAAAAATCTTGAAAAAAGCTTGAAAGCCTATTCCAGCACTTAAGGAAGATCGTGAAATTTTGCTCACAAATGCGGAAAAAGCTCAAAAACTTGCTAAGCAGTTTGAGGGCTCCCGTAATTTTATTTTTGATCTTAACTATTCAGCATCAGGTTACCAGGAAGTATCTGAACATTCTCTCTCAGGAATTTCACCAAGTGATGATGGGATTTATTACACTTTCATCAAAAAACAACCCTGAGGGTACCATGTCTTTCTTGGTAAAGTTATTTACACTGAAAAAAAGCGTCCCGAAAATGAAAACGGACCATGAACTGAATCACGTTTTCTGGAATTTTCGCTTTAAACATTATTTAGTTCGTGATTACGTGATTCAGCTCACGGTGTATATTTGCTTGTTCTCGAATTCATGACTGCAGTTCACGGATTTGGGTACGGATTTTTTTCCGTGTAACAAATGTTTTCATCTGGCATACTTCCCCGATAAATGGAAAATTTCAAAAGTACCTATTTTTAAGTCAGACAAACATCCAGCAGAAGCTCCCTGCGACCGACCAACTAGTTCACTTTTTTCAAAAAGTGAGCTTTATGAAAAATCAGTTTTGAGTAGAATGATGCTTCACATCAATACAAACTCAATTTTTGCTGTTGAACAGTTTGGATTTTGTCATGGGCTTTCAACTCTTGAGAGTTACAAATTTACTTCGTTCTAACAAAGCTGAAGGCTTCTTCATTGGAGTTGCTCTTCTGGACATAGAAAAAGCATTTGAGAGTGTTTGGCATGAAGGTTTGATTGTGAATCTGAAAAGTTTAATTTTCCGCCATATATCATGAAATTAGTTCAGAACTATTTAACTGATAGCACTTTACAGGTAAATTATCAGATTCTATATCTGATTTCTGATGTATTTCTGAGTATTCTTGGGCCAATATTATATTATATTTTCACTTCAGATCTCCCTGATTTATCTCAGTCCTGTCACAAATCTTGATTTGCCGATGAAAAAAAAAAGTTGGATAATTGTTATGGGGCAAATGCCCCGTCAGATTACACCAATCAATGTTGGTTTCGAGAGTTTCGTGGTGGCCGCAACTCCACTATCGATCAAGTCCGCAGCGGCAGACCCTCGATTACGGTGGACTGGGCTGGGTTGGGTGATTCTCGATAAAGATCTGACGGGCACAAGAGGCGGCGCGCAACGAGCAAGGTGGGTAGATCAAGGCTGGCGAAGTGCAGCCATAGATCGAATAGAAAGGAGACAACTTCCGTATACAGCAGAGAGCACTCCTGAGTTGGCCTGATTGACTCGCTTGAACTATTGAATGGATAGTTTCAAGAATTCGTTTCTTATTTGCGAAATAAGAACACGTTTCATTAGCGATCTGCCTTCTAAAAACCTCCGTTGAGACTTCTTTATTAAGTATTTATAGCTACCAACGACTCCCAGGGAATAGTGCTATTGTTTATTGGCCAAGCAGTTGTAGTCCTATTGTAACTACAGTTGAGTCCTCTTGCAACTACAGCGTATTGAAAACATCCTTCAGAACCAAATAGTACGAATACGACATTTGCAGCAGCTGAAAATAGAATCAGTTTAGTATTGACATGTTTACAATGAAGTGGTTTTCACTCACCCCTCCAAACCTTTCGATCCCAACGAGAAAAAACTTAACAGCCGTCGTTCCAGTCGCTCGCTGCGAGCGCTGTATCATCATACAATAATATCGCTGTAGTTCTACGGAATCCTCGTACCACGGCAGTTCGTAGATGGCTCTACCGACTTCCTCCGCTTTCGCTGTCAACTCCGAACCAAGATACGAATACGCATAGGTTTCAATCAAAGACAAACAGAACGGAATTGTCACATTGACCAAATTAAAATTAACGTGCTGTAATGTGGACTACTGTTAGAAGTTCGAAACCCGATGAATTGATCAGCCCACTTACCATAGAGACGTAGAACATGACCAGGCACCAGAACAGAAGACAGGACAGAAACTGAATGGCCAATTGAATGTTGATCATATTTCCAGGAGCTCTGTGGTCCTGGAAAATCACCACTTACTCGATTTACGATTTCAACACCAACAGTAGACTGATGCAAATTTTGAAATTGTCGCTCGCCTATGCTTCAATGATTGCAAATCGTGTCCTGAAATACCTCCTGGAATTTGACGAGAAACTGGCACTGTGCGCGCCATTGGAAGTTTGCATGGAAATTATTATCTAGAAATGATCTACATACATTCTTGTAGGAAATTTTATCAGCTACAATTTTTCCGAATATTGTTTGCGTTTCATATGAAAAAGTGATTATTTGTTTGGGAGATTGGTAATATTTTGGCGGGATCAAACAACTGCTCAGTTAGCAACACTGTATTATGCAGTGTGACATAGTAGCCAAGATTATGCGCTACACTCCCGTTCTACTCTACTCAGTGACTGAGTAGGATTGTATTCCTGTCTATTTTTCTTTAACCAATTTTACTCAATTTTTGCAAAAAAGTGGGTCAGCTCAATTTTTGAGTAGATCTGCTTTCTACGAAAATTTAGTTACATTTTCGTATGAGAAAAAGAGTTAAGAATACAATTCTACTCAGTCACCGAGTAGAATAAAATGGAAGTGTATATTTCACGTGCCGCCAGAAACACCAATGGTGCCTTCCGAGCTGTTGATTTTAATGATTAATAACTTTTGTTCCTTACATTTATTCGAAAAGTGATGCCCTTGAAGTTGTTGAACTGAACACTTCAAAAGTAGATTGATCTAGTTATTCATTCTAGTAACGTCTCTTTAAACTGTACGTCTGCTGTAGACGTTTTAGTTCATTCGAGACGGCCTGATCTAGTGTGTGTTTGCAGCGCTGAAAACAGAAATTTGAGGTTTTCCATAGCAATTCTCATACAAATTTCCAACTGGTTGTGAACAGTCAGTTTCAAACTCCACTAGTTCGAATTTTTGGAGACTTATAAGAACCTCGCTTGAAATTGTTTGAGCATTTCATAATTTGCATCCGTCTAATCCATAGCCATCACACTTACTCAAACGCTTTGCAGTGTAGATCAACTATTCTCTCTATGTCATCGGTTGTGGTTTTCTTCTTTCTCTGCCGCGTATCGCTCGAATCGTCCAACATCCGAACCTGCATCGCAACCAAACGATAGGCCAATGAACTGCACCGCATTCCGCTGATGATCGCCGTCACCTTAATCGTTGACATATATCCTCCGCAGAAATAGGCAAACAAAGAGCAGGCCATGAATATGTTGTAATGCGTGAAATTCGTTCGAATTTGAAGGCCGTAGAATCTGATTCAAACAAGAATAAAAAGTTTAGAACAGTAAATTTTTATCATTAAGCTGCTTACTCCTGTTCCATGGAAAGTTCAAACTGAAGCGGTTCCGATAAGCTACCATTTGTGATATTATGACGGCTTCCGAAGTAACGGAGATAACTGGTGGTCATTGCCGGAACGCAATAGAATATCGATCCGGAAAAACAGTACACCAAATAGAACTTGGCAAATTTGTTGAGTTTGGAATTTTCAGCGCAAATCAGATCGTAGCAGGCGTTCGATTCTTCGTCGTGGGTAACTACGATTGGTTTGGGAAAATAATTATTTACGTAAAGGTGTTAATTCACGAATTTGTCTGTTTACCTTTCCTAATTATTTCACTCATGAGGTTGATGATTCGGTAAAAGGATGACAAGTGCAATACGAACAATGCTGCCGAAACGTATGTATTACCCTGATACAGTAGTTCAGTTAAACCTTTTACGATGGCATCAAACTGGCTGCTTCCCATGCCGAGGACAATCTTCGGAACAAGTTTGACGAAGGATCCCCATCCAAAAGCGACGAGGAATCGATAGAATTTCCCTTTCGGGCCTACGAGTCCCGTCAATTCCATAACCCGGAGTTGAAAAGACATGATCTGCAGCTCCGGGGGTAAGGTTTTGTGTGCTGATAGTTCCATGCTGGTAAGGTTCCTAGGATAAACTGATGTCCGTTCAATGGACAATTAAGGTTTTTATTAGACTGTCGTGATGGACTGCGTTATGAATTATGATTAGAGCTTGTTAACAATTCTGAAACAAGTGCATGTCTATTTCAATGTACAATATCGGAATAGCCAGATGGACTAATTGTTTTTGCATGGATTCCATTTCTAATCCTCCGCACGGTTAACCGACCTAAATCAAAATTGAGTTGACTCGATTCGGATGAATTGTAGGGAAGACGCAACCAACCGACAGCCTGAGATCAGATGGATGTGTTGTTGATTTGTCAACTAGTTAATTTCGAAAAAAAATTCTATACAATAAGTGAAATTTCAATCAATGCGTGATTGAAAAAGGGCCGTAATTTAGTTAGCAGCAATTTAACATGATGGTAAACAGGCGGGTGATGGCAATCATTTGCCAACGTTTTATGTTCTCTCGATAAGTCAAGCATGTTTTATGTTCTCTCGATAAGTCAACAAAAGCGGTGGGCGGTTATTGTGATAGGCATCAATACATTTGAGAAGTTTGGATTCAATTTATGTTGTATTATGAATGTTATTTCGTTTATTACACGACAACTCAGTGTACCCCAAATTTGGTCTATCGTCGTGTGTCTCTATTCTAAACAGAATATTTTCTACACTCATTAATTTTGCAGCAACAACCTGTTACCTGACGCTCAGTTAATTATAAGCTCTACAATTTAAAAGAAACATTGCGGAACCATATAATCGAGAATTACAAATGAAGTTGGCACTATTTCATATTTCATGGCGTACTACGATCAAATCAAATCTATCACGCGACTGACTGGCGTTTAGCTCGTTACCGTTCCGAGGTGAAATCTTTTGACCGTTCGATATCGACCGGATAGAACAACCCCATATAATTAACTCGCTGACAATATTTATCTCCTTTCTTCACCTTCCAGATCGCCGACATCCTCCTGAACGTGTACGGCTTAAAGCGCGAGCTCGCGGTGGAAGTCAGCACCACCTTCCTGACGTCCTACCGTCGCTGTCCGGATAATCCGGGCGTTCCGCTCTCCCAATGGCGCACTCAGCTGTGGGAAGATGCCCTGCCGAGTGGACGCAAACATTTGGCCGCCCAATTGTACCCCCGATGGGTTGAGTACCGTACCCGTTACTTCGCCCCCAGTTCGGAAATCATCTCGATGCTGCAAACCCTCCGGCTTCAGTACCTGCTGGGCATCGTGACCAACGGACCGTCGGCATCGCAGTGGGAAAAAATTGACAGGTTGGCTTTGGGTCGTTATTTCGATTGTATTCTAGTTTCCTCAGATCTTCCGTGGGCCAAGCCGGATCGGAACATTTTCTACGCTGCCTGTCACTATCTGGGGTGCAGCCCGAAGAATGTGCCATGATCGGTGATAAATTGGAGACCGACATACAGGTGAGTGCGGGTGAATAGAGTGGACTGCTCAAGTAGAAAGAGTGTACACGTGGCATGATGTGATGTGATGTGACTGTGAGTGTTTCGTGGTGAATTTGATAAAATTTAGTACCGAAAGCTAGACACACAAGTAGATAATTTGAAACAAGAGAAGCGGATCCTGCGACCTGCGGAAACCGCATCCCGATCGCACAAAACAAACGAAGGGTCCCTGCCGGCGGTGGTAAGTGCGTGCAGAAATTACTCTTGTTAACACAGCTCTTTACTAGAAAACAAACTGTTTCCCTAAATTCAACTTTCCCAAACAGAAAACAACTATTGCAAGTTTTCGAAAACAAAAATGATACTGAAAACGAATATCTATGTTAGAATGATTAAAATTTCGGCCGTAATGCTAAAACGGTTTCATTTTTCTACCGCGTCGACATCGTCGGCCATTTTTGTTTTTCTTCCGTTTCCCTCTCTGAACAATCAAAAAAACATCAACCCATCAGGGTGGCCTTGAGTCAAAGCTTGCCGTCACCATTTGGCTTCCATTGCCGAAAGATCTTCGTTTGACACATGACAAGAGCCTGGCCGACCTGGACGATCAGATCCAGCCGGACTATATCGTGGAAAGTGTATTGGACCTGCCTGCAGTCCTTCCACTGACGACTTCGTTCTGTCAGCAACGATGCCGTCCAGTTGTAGAACGAAGGGGATCAAATTCGTACACTCCAAAGACGACCCGCAATCGTGAGGCTAGCTATAACCGCTTTCTTCCGGACGTTCCGGATCTATACAGCTCAAGCAGCAACTCGTGCGACAGCAGTGGCACCATGGAGAGTCACTAGCAACTTTATTAGAGTAAGATATTGGTCGAATATTGCCACAATGCGTGCAGTAACTTAACACTAAAAATCAAACACTACTTCAGCGAATACTTTTCATCCGAAAGGCTTAGTTTAGTTGACACGTTTTTATTTTTGAAGATTTTTTATTTAACAAGTAAGTTAATACTCATTTTTGACGAATGAATATGAAGCTAAAATTCATAAATTTCTCGGAACAAAAAAAACACACATACACCGAAACAGGGCACGACTTCCTCCGTTTTCTCGAATTGGATAATCAATGTACCTGAGAAGCATAAAGAGACGATAAAAAAAAATCAATATCATGTATAGTTTTTTAAATACGTTCACCCACACAAAAACACGCCATTTTAATCAGCGATCAGATGCCATTATCTTACGGAACCACCTCAACACGAAACACAATCTGGCTGGGCCAGGAGTGCCATTTTACTACACTATTATAAATCACGCAGAAGTATTTTTCCTTGGATCGAGTGAGGACGGGAAAAGACAGAAAAAAAAACAGTTAGACTTTTGATTGTCAACATTGAAAAAATGATAAATTCGAGCTGACAGGTTACGTTATATTAGTGGATAGTAGATCTATTCTCCGGTTTTGAAAAGTAGGCTGGTCGAAAAGGACCGGGTGGCTGTTGCTGGTCATAGAAGAGACGCTTAGATACAATAGAAGATGACTGTAGCGATAGAGGCTTCCAGAAAGTTGAGCATTCTTGTGGTTTTTCATTTATCCGAAATTCCTGGTAGTAGCCATTCATCCGAATTCCCTGTCGATTCTAGTGTTGTGAGTGTAAAATTGCCGTTTGTAGGAGATTCTCTTCCCTGTATACGCGGGTTTCGCGTAAGTGTAAATACCTACGGGCCCTCCCAAACGTTTTTGGCCCTTCATACAGGAGCTTGATGATCACAAACAGCCATAGAACCCTGATCAAATCATTTTTCAGATTGTTCCACTGCAATGGAAAGTTTACCTTGTTACAATGGTGAAACTCACGCCGACCACCATGCCGCTCTCAATGTTCCAAATTTAAAAGTTGCAAACAGTAGATAGGGAACTACAGATATGGAATCTTTCTATGTGACTCCACTCCTGATCAGGATATGGACGACGTCAAACGCTATGTCATTGATATTTGCAATGTGGACTCATATTAACTGTCGTTTGTCTCAGATCGATCGAAGTGTGCCTTGTTCGATAATGACAGCAAATAATTTTCCTCCCGTGAAAATTTCAAATTTACTTCCGATTTTTCGTGTTTTTAGTTGTTTTGATTGACACTTTTGTAAAATATTTCGGTGGCCGATTTCTCGTAGTGTTAAATTGTCAAGTTGTTCCATCCTCGGGGAAATGAAAAGTGCGAAAAATGATCTGGATTGGAGGTGGATATCAGGGAGCTAAAGTTGGAGATCGATGCGCATAGCTGGATGCTAAGCTGAAGATTTTTCACCGGTGGAGAAAAAGTGTGTGTGTGTGTATGCCTGCGTTGATTAGTGACGTGCCTGAGCTTTGCTTCTGTGTTTGTTTTAAGCACAAAGTTTGAAAAAGGCAATAAGTTCGAGTTACAATGCTATTTTCGTTCACGTGCTATGCCATATAGGCAGGCATGGCGGGTTTTGATAGGCATCATTGAGATACTTTGGAAGAAGTAGCAAGTCGTCCTGAACCTGTGTTCAGTGCTGGAGACGAAGACTTCCAAATTGCCCTTCTAGGCAAGTACCCATTTAATAAGGCACATTCTCTGCTCTGATGTTCTCTCGCCTTGCAGCTCAAGCCTGCCAAGCGCTACGCACCAATCAATATCGACGATCCCGGGACGCACATCATATGGCTTTTTAGAAGCTCCTGAGCCCCCCGACACAGTCGAGAAAATGCAGCCAGCGTTCTTCAGTCGTCCTGCCCCTATGTTCGGGCCGGGCAATGGAGTCTTCTCGAGACATTTCGATGACGAACATTGTATCCTCTGAAAACATTTCAACTCTCAGCTGTTCGACGTCACGGACGCAGTTTTGTACATCGCGCAGCTCATCTGTCAACATTTTACCGCACCCGTAAGGCACCTCTTCTAGCACATTGGAAACCCCTGAGTCTTTCCAGCCTGCGCTCGATAGATCTTCCGATCAGAATAGTTTACTCCCTGATGCTGTTGAAACTCTGAACTCAAGCATGAACAACTCCCAGGGAAATCACGACATTTCGTTGTTTGATTCGTTTAAAAATTACATTTCCTCGGATCTACACGGTTTTCAGCTCCAAAAGATGTGCTTCAACGAACCTTGTGACGTTGGATCTCGAGGCCCAAGTTCAAGCTTGGGCTTGTTGATTATGGGATCTTGCTTGAACGTCTAGAAAGACTCGGCGTTTCTGGGAACTTGACCTGCTGGTTTAGACCTTGTCTTACGGACCGGAAGCTTATAGTAAATATTGGACGTGAAACTTCTGAACCATTCACCAACCTATCAGGCGTACCACAAGGAAGTAACTTAGGGCCTCTGCTGTTTTCAATATTCATCAATGAGCTATCGGAGACACTGCCCCACTGATGTCAAAATCTACATGGAGGAGAAATGTATCGAGGACTGCCTCGAATTACAAGTGTTAATTGGTTTTGTAGAGTGGTGTACCAGAAATATCCTTATATTGAGTATCCACAAATGCCACATCATTTCGTTCCATAGAAAATTAAGACCGACCGACTATAATATTGCTGAACAACTTCTTGAACGTGTCCATTGATTCAGGAGTTATCCTTGACCCAGCGCTGACCTACCGATTGCACTACAACGACATAATCTGCAGACTGACCGACAGCTTGGACTTATTTTCAAAATAGTAATTCCGCGACCCTTTCTACTTTCGGTCTCTGTGCTGCGCATTGGTGCGGTCGATCTTAGGATCCAATGCTGTAGTTCGGTGCCTGTACCAGTCATGTTGGATTGATAGGATCGAAACAATTAAACGAAAATTTATAGGATACGCCCTCCGTTCTCTGACATCGGAAAACCCTCTCAGTCTACCACCATACACAGAAAAAATAATTAATTTTGACAAGCGTGTAAAATATCCCCTCGTTTAAATCCAAGCTCAAGGAGGCGTAAACAACGAAATTGTTTGCAACTTTTCATGCGCTATGCAACAATGTTGACAATCTGTCATAGAACAGGCTGGATTCAGGCGTTATCTGGCTTAAATTTACATGAAATATCCCATTATTTTCTGGCAAATCTAGCATTCCCATTATGTGTGTTAGACAACGCAGAAAATTCAATGTTTCTTTTCATCTGTGTATGAGGATCGATGTAGACTAGTGGGCATAGTCACTTTGGAGAAACGAAGAAAATCCGCGCAAGCAGTATTTGGTGCAAAAGTTCTTTTGGGAGGTACAGATTCGTCGGAAATCCTCACACAGCTTAAATGAACATCTACGCACCAGAACGAATACCTCGCCAACAAGTTTGTTTGCATCTGGAGTCTCGTCATGCTATAGGTGGGTGTTATAAATGTTATAATTAACCTAATAGGTTAATATAGAGTATTTTTCATGCATCTTGTGACCTATCGTCCGTGCTCCAACACAATATGTATATCCTGTAGATTGTAGAGAGAGTGACTGGCCAGATCATCTGGTAGAAGATCCAGGAGAACTTCTTTGGCGTTCGACGCCTACTTTTTGAGCGTAAATTCAGCGGAACTGAGCATGACAGAGACTTGGATACAAAGAGATTGGACGGACTCTACATTTGACGCGCCGGACAACAGATCATCGACGTAAAAATTTTCCACCACTGGGTCACCAGCAGCGAGATACAACTCAGCCTGGCCAATGGCCATCTGCAGGAGTGTCTTCGTTGCCAAGTATGATGTGCTAGCTGTACCGTAAGTGACGGTCTGTAGTTCGAACGCATAGAGATCGGATAGGACAGACATCTGCGATAGCGGATACGAAGGAAACGGTGATCATCGGAATGATGCCTGCCTGTACATCTTCTTGACGTCTGCTGCAATAGAAATGGGTCCTTGTGGACGGAAACGGAACCTTGTGTAGATGGCATAGAGAACTTGCTGGACGCCGGGTCGTTCAATGAATAGCATTACGCGTCCAAAAACTACCCTGACCTTGATGGTCGTGCTGGATTGCTTGAAAACGACGCGGTGAGGAATGTAGGAGTGTTTCATTCGATCATCTTGCGGCTCTCGGCACTTCGTGCGTGTGACCAAGCTGTAGATACTCCTCTATGAATCGGTGGTATAAGTCCTTGGTGGCTTGGTGTCGTTCCAAGCTCAAGAAGTGACGATTGGCAATCGACCTCGATTTTCCGAAAACCTTTTCGTTATCTTCAGTCCTTGAGCAGCGCAGGATGTACCGCCCTGCAGAATTGCGTACAGCTCTTGCGTACGGCTTCCAGTGAATCATCAGCGTTAGAGAGGTAGCAAAACCGTGGGATGCAGGTAGCCGAACGAGATGCGGGATCAGTGACCGCCCAACCAAAGAGAGTCTCGACTACCCACGAAAGACCTTCAGACAGAAAAATCTTCAGTCCCGTGTAGAGTTCCCAGTACGTCTCGCTACCAGTAGTCAGCACCGACGATGGCTGCTTCAGCACCAAAAACTGTAACTTCATCGAGATCGTTCGATCTCCCGACTCGGTGGTTGCTATTATGGAACTACTGATTATTTTATTTGGAGGATCCGATGCCTGTGACGGATACGTCCACTGTAGACCGGCGGCTGAAGAGATTATTCGCCAGCCTGAATGCAACCCTTCCAGAGTATTAGGGCCTGTTCATAAACCACGTAGTCTCATTTTTGAAACTCTCAGCCCACATGTTTTAAAATTTTGTATGGAGCGTAAACCTTGGTCAAAACCGACCTCCCCCTCCCCCCTTTTACCCAGAAAAGTCTACGTTGTTTATAAATAGCCCCTTGGAAAACTTGTCCACACTCGAGCATTGAACTAAGTAATTTGAGATAGTTTTTCCTGGAGGCTCAATAAAGTAAACAAAACTAAAATTGACTAAGGCGGAGCAATAAGGCTCGTTCGCGACAAAATCTGGACACCCCTAAGATACGTATATCTCTGGAAAAACTTCATCAACGCGTGAAATATTTCACAGACTGATGACCGTATGTCTGTTCATTGTGTAAAATCAATGTTTGGTGATACTACAAGATTTTTGATCGAAGATGGCGTCGAAAGAAGAGCAAGTGTGGCAAGAAATTGAGTGCGGTCGCAATGAAAATCCGGATCTGTCAGTAAGAAAACTAGCTTAAAAGCTTGGTTTTCCTCCAAGCACCGTCCATAACGTTCTTAAATCTTTCAATAAACTTTTGACAACAACCAGGAAGGCTGGGAGCGGAATCAAAGCGGATCTCAGGAACCACCAGAAGGACGCGAAAGTGAAGCAAATATTGTAGAAGAGACCAGATCTTTCGGTACGTACTGTGGCTAGAAAAATGCAAATGTCCCCAACTTTCGTGCATACTTCCAAGCACCGGCAAGCTATAAAGTCGTTCAAGGTGAAAACTGTACCGAACCGTAATGTGACGGCTAAAACCCGGGCTTGCAAGTTGTATCGCGAATATTTGACGAACTTATGTACTGGAAGACTTTAAGCAGCTTCCCGGAATGCCTTAATATACTGCCATGCAACGGAACGGCGTAGAGGAGCATTTCAGGACGAAGAAAAAGGCCAAGTTTCCCGAAAAATATTTGGTTTGACAGGCAATATGCAGCTGTGGCCGAGCAAGTCAATGCTTCATCACTACCGGAACGGTAGAATAGCTTTCTCGCTATTCTGGCCTAATTTTGGCATCTTGTCACTATGCCAAACATGTTTTGGAATGGTATAAAGCGAAGTCCATGTTGTACCGAAAGAGGCGAATCCACCTAATTGCCCGGAGTTGCGACCTATCGAGCGGTGTTGGGCTCTCGTGAAGAGAGAACTCTCTCAATACAAACAACAAGCTACAAATAAAGAAAAAAACTCTAAAATTATGGACAAACGCAGCTAAATCGATTGCAGAGAAGTCTGCACAAACCCTTATGGCTGGACTAAATTCAAAAGTTTGTAGTATCTTCATGCAACCTAATTAAGTAACTGTAATTAGTTTTAAGATGACTAATAATGCACAATTAAATGAGTTAAAATATGCATCTTGGACTGAACTAACAGCAAATTTGTTTGATTACAAATTTAATCTGTCCAGATTTTGTCGCGAACAAGCCTTATTTCGGCAGTGGTTTAATTCCAGTTTTTTTTTGTTTTGCTATAACTCAGCCGCATTCATTCAAAACGGCTTGATTTTAATTGTTAACGATAACAATCGGTCCGCTGCCGAAATAGTGCTCCACCCTATACAGTTATATTATGGTAATTATGAAAATAATCGCTAATAATCCAATTACAGCGTATTGAAGACATCCTTAAGCACCAAATAATACGAATACGACATCTTAAGCAGCTGCAAAAAACAAAAGCCAAATAGGATTTCTTAATCTGAAAAGCACTTGGTTATCTTACCCCTCCAAACCGTTCGATCCCAACGAGGAAAAACTTGATTGCCGTGGTGCCCGTCGGCCGCATCGATCGCTGTATGATCAAGCAATAGAACCGCTGTAGTTCAACGGAATCTTCGTACCACCGCAGCTCATAGATGGCTTGTCCGACTTTCTCCGCTTCGGCTGTCAACTCCGAACCAAGATACGAATAGGCATAGGTTTCGATCAACGACACAACGAAGGGAATTGCCACATTTACCAGACTCATATTGATGTCCTGGAAGACAATTGATAATTGACCATTGTGTTTGCGAAGAGTGATCTACCCGACTTACGATTGAGACGTAGAACATCACCAAGCACCAGTACAGTAGGCATGTAAGAAACTGCGTCGCCAAGGGAATGTTGATCATGTTCTCCAGCAGATCTGTAATCCTGATGAAACATGACATCACAACTACCGTTCCACAAAATTGAATTCAAAAACATACTCTAGGGCCGTGGTATGTAGCTCAATGATTTCCTTGATGTCTGCCGTCGTGGTTTTTGGCTGTTCCTGTCGAATATCTTTGGAATCGTTGATTTTTCGAATCTGCATCGCTACCAATCGGTAGGCCAAGGAGCTCGATCTTAGCCCACCGACAACCGCGGTTACCTTGATCGTAGACATGTACGCCCCGGTGAAGCAGGCCAACAGTGAGCACGCCATGAATATGTGGTAATGTAGGAAATTGCTCCGGATTTGCAGGCCATAGAATCTGTCTCGGAATGGACAAGAAAATGAATGTTAGAAGAACTGTTCTTAGATTTTAAACTGCCTACTCTTGTTCCATGGATAGTTCAAATTGATTGGATTTTGATGCGTCTTCATCGGTAACATTGCTGCTGGAACCAAAGTAACGCAGATAGCTAAGGGTCATTGGAGGTATGCAATAGAACAATGATCCGTTGACAACGTAAATGGCGTAAAATTTGGAAAATTTGTTGATTTTGGAATTTTCCGTGCAGATCAGATTGTAACAACGCTTGAACTGATCGTCGAGGGTAACTAAGGATATTAGATATTATAAATAATGTCACTTCAAATTAAACTGGAAGCGTTGGGAAACTAACCTTTTCGAACGATTTCGCTCAGATGGTTAATCATTCCTTTGAAGGATGACAACTGCCAGACGAGCAAAGCTGCCGAAAGGTAGATATTACTCTGAAACAGCAGTTCAGACAGTCCTTTGATAATGATGTCGAACCGGTCGCTTCCCATTCCGAGGACGATTTTCGGAACTATTACAACGAAGGTCCCCCAGCCAAAAGCAAGGAAAAATCGATGGAACTTTCCTTGGGGCCCTACGAGTCCTGTCCATTTCATAACCCATAGTTGAAAGGACATAACCCGTAGCTCCGGAGGTAAGCTTTGATGAAGCGAATGATCCATGCTGCTGAAGCTTTGGGGGAGAACTGATTACTATGTGATGGCCACAAATTCCTTTCATCGGGTTACAGCTGGCGCATTTAATGCTATTGACATTTTTTATTACTAGCTACCTATAAAACATGTATGAAATATTGAATATTTAAATTAAATTAAAGGTGCGCTGTTTTTAGTGTAACCCTTGAATAAGTTAGCGGAACCAACATTAGTTAATGCTTATTGCAAACAAGGTTGTTATTTCGTTGTACATGTTAGTTCTAATACATCAATTGTGGTTTCGGATTGAAGATGTACACACTCAATTTACTTCTGCAAAATGTCCAACTAATTGTGTACACAAAGGCTGCACTCGAGTATTAGGGCTATCTGAAACGATCGATTTTCTTCCATGCGTATCAGGTATTGGTAACTGATTTAACCTTTTATAGCTAAAAGGATTGCACTGGCAAAACCTTCTGGTAGTTTAACTTCAACTGCCAGGTCACAGGGCTGGTCTGGTTCTTTGTTATTTTGGAAAGAAGTAGGTACACAAGTTTTGCCAGATCAGTAGCAATGCAGCCCGAAAATTTGTCAGGAAATCTTCGAGTAGTTTTTATCGATAAACATTATCATTTGAAGATGGTGATAAATGGACAAGTACAATATTTTCGAATAGTTGAAATGGTGCATTTGATTATATAAACACAGATGAAAAAGCTTAAATAGTTTACCATCAGAGATGAGCATTCCATAATTCATCTCATGATCCTTTTTTCGTGCTATTCGGAAGTGTGGGTTTGATTTTTGAACCATTTTGTTCCTTTTGTTATAAAGTTTGCATACTTTCAACAGCAAAAATCAAATTAGAGAAATCAGATGGTTATGCGTCAATCTTTTGTTTTTGAATAGCGCAATTAATTCTAATACTACGCATCATTTGAATAATAATAGATGAACGTGATAGAACTCATAAAAAAGAGCTGGCACAAGAAGCTCTCTCCCATTGGTTGCTCTAGCAACGCAATGTAAACAAGAATTTACGTATGGTATAAATAAAACTTGCTTGCGCTCGTTGCGACATCCGGTACAGGAGGTACCGAAGAAGGTGAGAATCCCGCCGCTTTTCACCACGTCGAAGAACATTGCTGCGCTCAAGACGGAGCTTGCAGCAATTAAACAAACTCCGATGTTTAAGCTATGCAGTACGGGCATAAAAATAATGTGCTCGACTGAAGCTGAGTACCGTGCTGCCTGCGCTCATCTGATCGCCAAGCAACACGAGGTTTTTACGCATGATGTTCCCGGAAACAAGCCGATGAAGGTGATTCTGCGTGGCCTCCCAGATTACACTCCGGAATACGTTTTTGCCGAGCTGCAGGCGGTGTCATTGAAACCTTTGAAGGTGTTCGCCATCAGACGTCAGCAGCAAGGAAACCACCGGGACCAACTGTATCTGGTCCATTTGGAGAAGGGTTCCGTCACGATCGACGATCTCAAGAAAATACGGGCCATCTCCAACATCATCATCGAGTGGGACCGGTACCGCCCAAAACAGCAAGACGTGACACAGTGCGGTAAGTGTCTGGCGTTTGGTCATGGGACCCGAAACTGCCACATGAAGCCCCGGTGTGGAAAGTGTGCCGGAGCGCACAGCACGATGGATTGTGCCCCGATGGAAGAAGGTGCCTCATCAAAGTGCGCCAACTGTGGTGCTAACCACGAAGGCAGCAACCGAGCCTGTCCCAAACGAGCGGAGTATTTGGCCATCCGCAAGCAGGCGTCCACCAAGTCTCGGCCTGGCCAACGCCGCACGCCACCTCGAATGGACGAGGAGAACTTCCCGGCGCTCCGGTACCAAGTGCCGAATCTACCACCGGTTCCATTGAACCATCGCCAAGCAAACCGCCCGCCACCATCCGTTCAGCAACGATTCGCGGCTGCCGCCGCCGCCTCCAACCCAGCTCCTCCACCAGGCTGGGGCAATTCGAATCGCAGTACCTCCACGCAACCACACGTCGATGGACAGCTCTACGACTCGGAGCAAATGGTCGAGTTCGTTCAAGAGCTCTACCGCCAACTACGTTCCTGCCGCTCCAAGGAGGAACAGCTCAAAGCCGCCACATCCGTGACGATGAAGTTCCTGTGCAAGCATGGACCATAAACGCACCATCAGCATCGTTAATTGGAATGCTTGTTCCATCCGGAACAAAACGACTGAGCTCGGTGACTTCCTTAACAGGAAGGCCATCGACATCGCCATCGTCACCGAGACACATCTCAAGCCGGAACTGAACATTTCCATCCCTGGATATCGGATTGTACGACTTGATCGTAGCGGCTCTACTGGAGGAGGAGTTGCGATCGCCCTGCGCTACAACATCAACTGCCAACTACTTCCGAGCTTCCAGCTGCAGTCCATCGAAGCCATCGGAGTCGAGATCGAAACTGCTATCGGCCCTATCACCATCATCGCGGCTTATTGTCCCAAGCAAGCCAGCACTGCTAACGGAACAACAACGGTCCTTCGGAACGACATTCGCAAGCTCACTCGGAGGCAGGGACAATTTATCATCGCCGGCGACCTAAACGCGAAACACGAAACCTGGGGGAACACCCGGCGGAACCGGAACGGAATAATTTTGCAGGAAGACCTGGAAGAGGGACATTACACCGTCCTGGGCCCGGATACTCCCACCCGGTTGAGCAGATCCGGGGTCCATTCAACAATCGACATCTTCCTCACCAACATGGGAAACAACATCGCCCAGCCGATCGCACACCAGGAGCTCAGCTCGGACCACTATCCGGTGGTGGCCGAAGTTGGCTCCTCGGTCAACCGGCATCGTATTACCAGACGGAACTACCATCGCGCCAGTTGGGAGAGGTTCCGACAACACGTTGACGACAACATCGATTTCGATATGCACCTTGAGTCGGTTGATGACATCGAAAGGCAGCTGCAGAGCATCGAGCAAGCGATCTCCGAGGCCCGGGATCAACATGTACCGGTAATAGATCAGGTGAGTGACTCTGTACCCATTGATAGACCCACCAAAGAACTGATCCAATTGCGCAACGCTACCCGTCGGCAATACCAGCGAACTGGTTTGCCTACTTTAAAAGGTTATTGCAATCGGATGACTAAAATTATTAAGGCCAGAATGGTGGACCTCAGGAACAACAATTTTTCCGACAAGATCCGCTCTCTCCCAGATTGTGCAAAGCCGTTCTGGAAGTTGACAAAAATCTTAAAAACTAAGCCAAGACCCATTCCACCGTTGATCCCACTTGACAGCAATCGCTCCACGGATCGCTTAATTACTCCTGCAGAGAAGGCTGTTGAGATAGGTCAACACTTCGTCAGCTCCCACAATCTTGGACTAAACATCGTCAGTCCACACGAAGCTGCCGTTAGCGAGCTTGTAAACAACATCCATCAAAGTCCCAATGACTTCTCGGAAGAGTTGGAGGTCTCAGCTGACGAATTGTTGACCTATATCAAAGCGGCTAAGAACATGAGGGCCCCAGGTTTCGATAATATCATGAACTTGGAGCTCAAGCAATTGAGCCACCAGTTCTATAACCATCTGGCGATGGTCTTCAACCAATGCCTCCGACTTAGCTACTTCCCCTCGTGTTGGAAGTCAGCCAAAGTCATTCCTATCCAGAAACCTGGGAAAGCTCCTTCATGTTCCAAGAGCTATTGGCCCATCAGCCTTCTCTCAGGACTATCAAAACTGTTTGAAAAAGCAATCCACCGTCGGCTTCTTTCATCTGCCGATGAGCTGAACATCTTGCTTGACGAACAATTTGGCTTCCGACGTGGTCGGTCGACAATTCACCAACTTAATCGAGTCAGTAACATCCTCAGACGGAACAAGTCTGTTTCGAAATCATCTGCCATGGCACTTCTCGACATCGAGAAGGCTTTCGATAACGTGTGGCATGATGGCTTGGTGTACAAGCTGCATCGATACAATCTTCCCATCTATCTGGTGAAGATAATTAAAAATTATCTGTCGGACAGGACATTCCGTGTTTCGCTGCAAAGTGCAGTTTCCGATGCACAGGAGATTTCCGCCGGTGTTCCGCAGGGAAGTATACTAGGTCCACTTCTGTTCAACCTATTCACCTCGGATATACCCCCGCTCCCTGAAAATGGATCTCTGTCGTTGTTCGCCGATGATACCGCAGTCGTCCACAATGGTAGGGTAATAAGAGCGCTTACAGCGAAACTGCAGCGAAGCCTGAATGTTCTGTCTGAATACTTCACCGAATGGAAGATCTGTATCAATGCGGCGAAAACCCAGGTCATCCTATTTCCACACTCCAACTCTCCTAGACTTGTTCCGCCTGAGGATTGTAATATAAGACTAAACAACACAACGGTGGAATGGGCCAAATCAGCTGTCTATCTTGGCATTACCATAGACAACAAGCTTATTTTTAGGGAACAGGTTGACAAAACTGTCACAAAGTGTAACGTTCTGTTGAAACTACTGTACCCATTGATCAACAGAAGGTCTACATTATCCCTGAAAAACAAGCTTGCTGTCTACAAGCAAATCATACTTCCAGTCATCGAGTACGGCATGCCAATCTGGGAGAGCTGCGCAAAAACACATCACCTGAAACTTCAGCGTGTCCAAAATAAGTTCCTCAGGATGATCCTGAACACCCCTCCGAGGACAAGAACATCTGAGGTCCACCGTCTGGCCGAGATAAAAATGCTCGACGATCGCTTTAGTGAGTCTATCAATCGGTACAGGGCACGCTGCCTGACATCGGATCACCAGATCATTCGGAATCTGGTTCCCCACCCCTAGGATTTACAAATTGTAGTTTTAGTTGTAGATTAGGTAGGTTATCAAATTTTAACAAACAATGCCCCAAGGGCTGAACTGGAAAACAAAAATAATTAGAACACAATGTCGTGATCCTGGGTCTCATGTCCCGGTGTCGGTCCGTAGTTCCTTCGAATCATACTCGTTCTTTTTTTTCCTTTTTCCTCTTTCACGATTCACTTCTTTTTTTTTCAAACTTCGCGCACTAGCAGTGAAATACGACCGCCACTCAACAAATCAATTTTAAGACTCGCGAAAGAGAGAATTAAGGGAATACTCATTCCTACATTCTCTCGTCTCTTTTTCGCAACATCTCCCTGTCGTGATCCTGGGTCTCATGTCCTGGTGTCGGTCCGTAGTTCCTTCGAATCATACTCGTTCTTTTTTTTTCTTTTTCCTCTTTCACGTTTCACCTCTTTTTTTTTTCAAACTTCGCGCACTAGCAGCGAAATACGACCGCCACTCAACAAATCAATTTTAAGACTGACGAAAGAGAGAAATACTAGGGAATACTCATTCCTAAATTCTTTCGTCTCTTTTTCGCAACATCTCCCGTTCGATTAAAAAGGGTTCGGAACTGCTATAAAATTTAGAATATGAGTTTATGCTATAAAATTTGGAATGAGAGTTGATGCAGCATCTATTGTCGTGATCCTGGGTCTCATGTCCCGGTGTCGGTCCGTAGTTCCTTCGAATCATACTCGTTCTTTTTTTTTCTTTTTCCTCTTTCACGTTTCACCTCTTTTTTTTTTCAAACTTCGCGCACTAGCAGCGAAATACGACCGCCACTCAACAAATCAATTTTAAGACTGACGAAAGAGAGAATTAAGGGAATACTCATTCCTACATTCTCTCGTCTCTTTTTCGCAACATCTCCCGTTCGATTAAAAAGGGTTCGGAACTGCTATAAAATTTAGAATATGAGTTTATGCTATAAAATTTGGAATGAGAGTTGATGCAGCATAATTTTGCTTCAGTCGTTTGGCAGCATTGAAGCTGTGCGGAGGGAGCGCTGGTAGCTGGTCGCAGTGAGCTAGACGCAGGGAGCTGGTCGCAGAGAGCTGGTCGCAGGAAGCTGGTCGCAGAGAGCAGGTCGCAGGAGCTGGTCGCAGGGAGCTGCTTCGAGGCTCCACCAAACCGCAGCGTTCTCGAAGTTGCGGCGAAACAATCGCCACGAAGAGGTAAGATGGCGGCTTGCACAAATTCGACGCGATTGTGCGCCCTCTTAATCCGCCATTTTGCTTCATCGCGACGATCTCTGTTTGGGAGAGGCTTGCTACTTCACCACCAGCTGCCTGCATCAGCTCGCTGCCGTACCAATGAAGTCCACCAACTGCAGCAATTTTGCTACGCGGCAGCGAATCGCGGTGGAAAAATCGCCGCTGTGAGATTACATGGCGGCTTATGGAGCGCACAAACCAACGCGATGCGTATTTTAATCGCGTTGGTTTGTGCGCTCCGATAAGCCGCCATGTAATCTCACAGCGGCGATTTTTCCACCGCGACGGCTGCCGCGGTGGCTAAAAATTGCTGCAGTTTGGTGGAGCCTTCATTTGTACGGCAGCGGAGCTGGTGCAGAGGCAGCTGGTGGTGGAAAGTAGCAAGGCTCTCAAACAGCGATCATCGCGATGAGGTAAAATGGCGGATTATGAGGGCGTACAATCGCGTCGGTTTTGTGCAAGCCGCCATCTTACCTCATCGTGGCGATTGTTTCGTCGCGACTTCGAAAACTCTGCTGTTTGGGGAAAGCGTCCTTGGGGGCGAGTAGCAGTCAGCAGAAGGTGGAAATAATCTGTCCTTTTAAGGACAATTAATTCAAATAAAAGAGTTGATTATTCAAGAATGAACTAATCTTGAATTAAGTTCGGTGCCGTCGGTAAAAATTTTACCCAGCTGGTTGGCGCTATCCATTAATTGATAATCTGTCCTTTTGAGGACAACCAATTAAATCAAAAGAGTTGTTTAAAAAGAATCAAACTTTTATTTCGTTTGGTTTGTGCGCCTAATATAGTGCCAATTCGCAACTGCAAAAACGCCTGCATGGAGGGCGAGCTGTCGGGAAAATTTTGGCTGGTTGGCGCAACCCGCGATGAATCAATAAATGCTACCAGATACAAATCCATCTTTGCTACTGTCAATTTAAAATTCTCAGCTTGAGAGTTTGTTTGATTGGGATTTTCGTTTCAAATTGTCGATTGGCAGCCAGTGGTATTAGCAAAACTTGTTTTCCCTTCGTCGCATAACTAAATCACACAAATTCCCTATCACGGACACCATTTTTGATGTCGAACATAATATTCCGAATCAACATTCTCTGTAAATTCCAATTAGTAGTGTTATAAACAGTTGTTCTGTTGTGTTAACGATTCGCGTTGGATAGAGTCCTACCTCTAGGAAGAAAACTTTTTGAGAAACAGTGAAAGTGAGAATGCCAAACCGATTTGATCCAGAACGCTTGCGCAGATTCAGGAAGCGCATAAAGAGCGAAAATACGGGAAATCCTCCGAAACGACCATGCACCGATGCCGAGCGAGCTCGTAGTTATCGGGCGAAATTGAAAGCAGCAAGAGGTAATGCGTTGCCAACAACTAGTTGGGACGCTGGAGAAGGTCCTTCAACTCGAGGTAGGAAATTGATATTTATTAAATTTAAGGGCTCATGCTGAATCATTCGTGATGACAGTCATTACCTCAACATTTAAAATTGATATAAATCAGAGTCGGTACTAGATATTGAAAATTTAATCACATCAGTTTGTATGCTTACTTGCTGTGAGCATTTTGATAGAGTTCGATTCGATGTTCATTCACTAACAATCGAGATTTATCAATTTGAAATAGCAAGGTGAGTTTGGGAGAGCGAGATAAAAGACTGGAAAAAATACATGGAGCAGCGATTCACCTTAAATCAATTTAATAAAGAGCATGTCATCATAGAAATTGAATATCTCTCTATGTTATCGCTCCCTGTCTTAATAAATTTTAACATAGTATTAATTGTATTCTGGTGATGACATGCGCCGCGTGCTTGTACATCATATGAACCTTCAAATGATATCGAAACAACTAAAGCGCTGAACATGTTTTAATGCGTGATTATTTTCTCAGGTGTTTATTTTATATTTATAAGAATTTATCATATATTAACCAACCTTTTCTCCCATACCCATTGCACAGAATAATGATATTTTATAAAACTCACTCTCTTTCTTCTGCGAGATCTAATATATTTATATATATTTCAATTTCCTTAACGTTTAAGCCATAATGGATTCCCTAATTTACCTGATATTCACATAAAAACATGAATAATAATTTCACAAGAAAACCATAGACCATATTTTAGGTACGCATTTAACCTTATATTCCCAACTATGGCCTAATGTATTCATCACATAGTAAAATGTAGATTATAAAAGTTTTCAATGGAAAAGTAAGAGTGAGCGGTTGTGTATTTTTCGAAGGGCTTATTCATACCAATACCTATATAACCAAATGAATAAAGTGGGAATTTTTATGTTTTGAAATGGAATGGCCGATTGATCACATGAGAAATTCATTGAGATGTTATAAAGTAGCTTTATATTCCGTATAGTATATCGAATATAGCCGAATGCCCGAAGCGATAATATAAATAAATGCCCGGAGCGATGAAATAAACAAACTTTACTGAAATTCGTTCGAACAAGTATCTTTAATGATATCCTTCGAAAGTTTTCGACTCAATAATGTTAGTTGGTGACTTTTCATGGTCCAGTACAGCAAACGCCTTATTAAGCATGTCTTAGCAAAGGTATAACTAGTTGAATATCGTTACTAGCTAAATTATTGTATGAGTTATAGTTAAAACTGTAATCGTGCGCTACATAATCGACTGAGTCAGAGGACATGTACCCTATATATTTGTATATAACCTTACAACAACTGCAAGATAATTTTTGTTATTTTCTGTTTGATAAAACTTCCTGAACTTTGAACATTTTTAGAGACGCTTACACATCTGAAAATGTTGCAATTGCTTATAGTGTTTTCATAACAATCACTAAACTTGTCGGATATTTTCTGATAAAGAATTTTATCGTTATTTGAATTCTAGAGTATTTCAATGTTTATTATTACCCTTGAAATCCAGAATTGCTAAAATTGCATAAATTGCAAATCGTTGATTCTTTGAAGTTGAATTATGCAAAGGCATACTACAACTCAGATTGTATACTAATGATCCGAATGGTATGACATTTAAATGGTGAATGTTGAAAAGGAGACAAGGTATCAGTCAAAATATATGTTTGAATGTGCGTATTATAGAATTTCCTCCGCTGCCTGTCGTTACTGAAATCCCCAAACGATGCAAAACATTGTTGATGGTTCCGGCGATGGTGAGAATTCCGAGATGCAGGCCATTCAGGCACAGTATGACATACCGTCTTCTGAGCATTCAAGCCAGGGTAAGTGACTCAATTATTCATAAAAATGCCAAAATCGCAACAAACATCAAACTTTGCAGGGTTATTCGAACCGAACTTAGAGGGAGCGTCAAAGGAGTTCATCAAACGGTTTGTGAATAATCGTTTTGGTTTTCCGTGCGGCGTTTGTGATAGGTTGTGGTTCATGAATGACCTTAAACCGGTCACTACCGTTGAAGCCGAGGTGTTGGCCAATACAGGCATATCCGTTGAAGGCTTGGCTGTATGCGCAACTTGTCGCTCAAGCATGAAAAAGGAAAGGTACCTGCGCTAGCCGTGACGAATGGTTTTAGTTATCCGCCTTTTCCATCGAGTCCAGCTCTTCCACCACTGGATCCGATAACGGAAAGATTGATTTCTCCACGGTTGCCGTTTATGCAAATTCGGCGGTTGCGTTTCGCTGCAGGTAAATATTTTTGTTTCAACTATATTGTAATAAATTCACAACTACAATAAAACGTTAATATTGTAGGCAGCTACGGTATCATCGGTCAGGTGATAAATGTGCCCGTTGATGTCGACAAGATGGTAAAGGAACTGCCACGACAGCTGGACGACGACAGAGCCTTCAATGTGTCCATCAAAAGCACATCATCCACAAGTCCAGTTACCTGTCTGGATTTGTGAAGAAGGAAACAGTGAAGGCCTGGTTGAAGTTCCTACAAGAAACCCCTCTGTATCGCCGATACGGTATCATCTTCAACGAAAATCATCTGCGATCAATCGACTCTGACCAGCCAGCTGTCGACAATAATGATTGCATCGAGATGATTGAAGGAGATAACGATGTTGAACTGCTGATAGGTCAGCAGCAAACTCTCATGTGGAATGAGGATAAATGTCTGGAAATAGCGCCGGGACAAAACAGAGTGCCATTGTCGATCATTTATGACGAACACGCTGAGGAACTTTCATTCCCAGACATTTATCTAGGGCACCCTAGAACATTCAACCCAGATGTGCGAGTGACTCCATTCATGATGGCTACCAGTGAACTGCGGCGGCGTGATCGACGGGCTGCCAAGCCAAAACATGTTCTGTACGTTGCAATGAAAATACTTCGGCTACGTGTTTCCGAGGGACTCCAGTGTACCTTCAAGTGCATAGCGACAGCAAACATCACTCGCGGAATGCTGAGCGACAGGAAATTCCTGGAGGAGTGTATCGATCGGAACTTATCGTTCTTGAAGTCAATCCCAAATTCGGTGCAGTACTGGCAGCAGCGTAAGCGAGATTTGTTTGCGATGATCCGGCAACTAGGAAAACCGACGATGTTCCTAACTTTGAGCGCAAGTGAAACCAAATGGCCTCATCTTTTGCAGACATTGCAGAAACTGTCAGGCGAAAACATCACAGGTGATGAGGAGCTCACGCAACAGCTATCGGCACTACAGCGAGCAACATTGGTGAACGAAGATCCGGTGACTTGCTGCGTGTACTTCAAAAAGCTTGTGGACGTTATTATGCAGCTACTACAGTCATCCAGATTCAGCCCGTTCGGGCAGTTCCGCGTGAAGGAATACTTTAAGCGTATAGAGTTCCAACATCGCGGAAGTCCTCACGCGCATATACTGCTTTGGCTGGATATGGACCCGAAAGAGGCCGTTTCCGAAGACATGCCCGCAACAGTTGATCTGATCAACAGCCTCTGTTCAGTTTCAGCAGTTGCCCTGCCAGACAGCTATGGAAATCAGGTACACAAGCACACTTTCACGTGCTATAAACGAGGTGAGCAAAGTTGCCGTTTCAACATCCCTTACTGGCCCATGGATCAGACAAAAGTTTTGTTGCCACTCCCGGCTGATGACGGTCGACGCGGTCAGCTGAAGAAACGCGCCACAGAGATTCACGCTGCTTTGGAAAACAAAGTTTTCGATACGCTGGATCAATTTCTCGAAAACTGCTGCTGCACATACGACTACTACCTCGATATCGTTCGTGCATCCATAAGCCGACCTACCGTTCTGGTCAAACGGTCAATGACGGAATTGTGGACTAACACGTTCAATCCGTGGATTGCTAATGTTCTCCGTTCGAACATGGATCTGCAGTTCATCCTCGAGGAGTTTTCTTGTGCAGCGTACGTCGTCGAGTACGTTAACAAAACTAATCGGGGCATTAGCAGTCTACATCGCGATCTCGTGAAGCTGCAGGAAGAGTTCCCGGATCAGGACTACCAGTCACTGCTGAAGAAAGTGAGCATCAAGATGCTCAATTCAGTAGAAATGTCTGCTCAGGAGGCTGCCTGGTACCTTCTTCGCCAGCCAATGTCTGAAGCCAGCAGAAAGGTCGAGTTCATTCCCACTTTGTGGCCACACGAGAGAACGAAGACGAGAAAGCGTGTGCAGCAGATGGATGCAGAAGGTGTTTCGGATGATTCCACCGATATCTGGACATCCAATATAATCCAGAAGTACGAAGCACGCGATGGGCTAGAGGATGTATGCCTTGCAGATTTTGCAGCGTGTTACGCGAAAGTACAGAAAACGTCGAACACGTACAGTCGTCGGAACACTGCGCACGTATTGCGTTGGCGGTCGTACTCAATGAACGAGCTCATTGACTACAAGCGCGAGATGGTGCTGCTGTTTCTTCCGTTTCGTAGCGAGATGTGCGACATACTTGATTGCCAGAAGTTCCTGCAGTTGTACGATCAGTATGAAAGCGTACTTCTGCAGAAGCGGAAAGAATACGATTGCGAATTCAACCTCGAGCAAACAGTCGATGAGTATCTGCGCATTTTTGGTACAAATGCAGACCAAGAAAAGGATACGGCTGTCGAAATGCACGACGAATGTGTTCGAGTGATCACCATGGAGCCCAATGACGACGATATTCGGAATTTGCCAATTCATGCGCTGACGTCGGTAGTTAAGCAACGCGCTAATGTGGTAAGCAAGCAAGCTTACTGTGAGTTAGTACGAGCCACTAACCCTGAACAGCGATCGTTGATTCTCCATGTGATTCACACGATTCACAGTTTCGACGATTCCCGAAAACCGCTGCAAATATTCTTCACTGGTCCAGCTGGTAGCGGAAAGACATTCACGTTGCGCGTCTTGATGGAGACCTACAACCGATTCAGTCAGGCACACAATGCCCAAAACAACGCATATGTTGCTTGCGCTTCGACTGGAAAGGCAGCTGTCTCCATTGGTGGAACAACGGTTCATTCTGCATTCCGTTTGACCATGTCACGCAGAGTTAACCCGAAAATGAGCTTCGACGTTCTCCAGCTGTATCGGAATGCATTTGCGCACGTTCAGGCAATAATCGTCGATGAGGTGAGCATGATCAGTGCCAATGTGCTGGATTCGGTTCACGCAAGGTTGCAAGACATCAGAGGGGAATACGATGATGCATTCGGTGGAATAGACATGATACTGGTTGGAGACTTTCGCCAGCTTCCACCAGTAAATGCCAGATTTGTCTTCAAACCACCCGCAAATTCCATGCATGGCGCTGTGCTTTGGCAATCACTCCAGTTCTATCCCCTTGTCAGAGTTATGAGGCAGAGTGATGAACAGTTTTCCTCTGTATTGACAAGGATTGGTAATGGTGAACAATTGTCAGGTAATAATCTCGCAGCCTTATCAATACTGAATATAATAATATATAGTTTATATTACAGATGAAGAAACGAAGCTGCTGGAAAGTCGTTTCCGTACGGTGCAATGGTGCAAGGAAAATGTGCCCAATGCCATACGGCTGTTCCATCGTAACCTCGACGTAGACCAGTATAACAGCGAAGTACTGCGGGAAACCGATGGCGTGGATTGTTTGGCAGAGGACGCGTTCAGTGGGTTCCGAAATGACGAGCAGCTCGCAAGTGCCAGAAACAAGCTCTATAAAATGAGCGTTGTTGAAGCTGGTGGCTTGCCCTACATGTTGCGTCTTACCACTGGAATGCCGTACATGGTTACAACAAACGTCAACGTCGAAGATGGCATCGTGAACGGAGCAATCGGTGAGCTTATGTACGTAGAACGGAACGACGAAGATTCTCAACAGCAAATAGCTCGGCTGTGGTTAAAATTCGAGAACGATGCGATTGGAGCCATGTTAAGAGTGAAATCCAGGCCATTGGTATACTCTAGACCAGGTATCTTACAGCCAGATTGGACACCAATTGTTAAGCGATCGGCAAACATCACCCTCGGATGCATGAAATGCAAAAGGATGCAATTCCCGGTAGTCAGCGGATGTGCTCTTACGGTGCACAAATCACAGGGTGGCACCTTCCCGCAAATCGTGTACCACTACGATAAAGGACAGGAGCAGCAATTGGTGTATGTTGGCCTCTCCAGAGTATCGTCTCTCGATGGCCTTTACCTCACTAACGCCAAGGACGAATTTAAGTTCCATCATGCTAAGGGCAATGATTCGCCAAAAATGCGGGAACTGCGAACGGAAATGGAGCGTTTGTCGAATCACCGTCTGAACACTATTGCTGACGAGTTGGTGGAATTCGTTGCAAGCAAAGACAGGGGCGTTGTATTGGTTTCGGCCAATGTCCAGAGTCTGAGTGCTCATGTACTGGATATTGCCACCGATCATGTGCTAACGATGGGAGATATTTTGGCGTTCAGTGAGACGTGGCAAGATGACCGAACCACAACCGAGTTAGCGGGATACACGTGCATTTCGCAATCGAAGCGTCCTGGTATGAGAGCAGCGGGTGTGGCCATTTACCAGCACAATTCAGCATCCCCTACCGCGGTTCTTCATTCGATCCAAAAGCTAAGTGCAAACTACGACGAACAACTTGGATTAGCGGACGAGTACGGCGACGTTTGTGCTGTTGAGGTCCAGATTATGGGTATTCGTACTCTCTTAATGTCACTGTACATTTCACCAGACACCACCATTAAACAGAAGAAGTTCTTCATTGCGCGAAATCTAATTTTGTATAAGAGATCGAGTATGCCCATCGTCGTGACCGGTGATTTCAATATAGATGTTATGAATGGGAAAAATATTGAATTTATCGACTACATGAAGCAGTATCTCTCTTTGGAACTGCAAACAAACCCCGCACTAACGACCACTCTCGGTGGAACCTGTCTAGATTTGACATTCACTCGCAACATAGATCTGAAATGCAAAAGGTACTGCTCGTACTTTTCGTACCACAGACCCATACTGTCGATACTTACAGTATCTAGCGGTAAGTTTCTCAATAATGCTAAGCAGTATTTTTATTAATAATGTTTTGCAAACATCTTTCAGAGCCACTGCCATCCCAAGAGCCTGTCTGATAGATCATCGCAGCACAATTATTTTTCCTGCAGTCGGGGCATCTTTGCTGATTGAGGGTCTTGAATCTCCTTCAGTTAAGCTCTGCCTTGTTCTGTCATCGCGATGAGTACAGTCCTCGTCATATTAGTTTATGCGTTTTGTGAGATCCGAGGGGAAATCTCGTCAGCATGGATCGCAAAACAAACCCCGCTCAAACCACCAATGTTCGTTCTCTTCGTACCGCCGACCTATACTGTCGATACTTACAGTATCTTGCGGTGAGTTTGTCAATAATGTACAGCAGAATTTTCATCAATAAAGTTTTACAAACATCTTTCAGATCCAATGCTATCTCGTCACACAGTCTGATAGATCATCGCAACACCATTATTTTTCCTGCAGTCGGGGCATCTTTGCTGATTGAGGGTCTTGAATCTCCTTCAGTTAAGCTCTGCCTTGTTCTGTCATCGCGATGAGTACAGTCCTCGTTATATTAGTTTATGCGTTTTGTGAGATCCGTGGGAAATCTCGTCAGCATGGATCGCAAAACAAACCCCGCTCAAACCACCAATGTTCGTTCTCTTCGTACCGCCGACCTATACTGTCGATACTTACAGTATCTTGCGGTGAGTTTGTCAATAATGTACAGCAGAATTTTCATCAATAAAGTTTTACAAACATCTTTCAGATCCAATGCTATCTCGTCACACAGTCTGATAGATCATCGCAACACCATTATTTTTCCTGCAGTCGGGGCATCTTTGCTGATTGAGGGTCTTGAATCTCCTTCAGTTAAGCTCTGCCTTGTTCTGTCATCGCGATGAGTACAGTCCTCGTCATATTAGTTTATGCGTTTTGTGAGATCCGTGGGAAATCTCGTCAGCATGGATCGCAAAACAAACCCCGCTCAAACCACCAATGTTCGTTCTCTTCGTACCGCCGACCTATACTGTCGATACTTACAGTATCTTGCGGTGAGTTTGTCAATAATGTACAGCAGAATTTTCATCAATAAAGTTTTACAAACATCTTTCAGATCCACTGCTATCTCGACACCCAGTCTGATAGATCATTGCAACACCATTATTTTTCCTGCAGTCGCGTAAAGATCTCTCGCCAAGTTTGTCGATGGAAGATTCCCTATCACAGACTACTAAGTCTTGGCACAACGTAGTTGGCAACACATAGCATTCTGTTCGCGTTTCTGCTAAAGTTGTATAGTGTACAATTGTGAAAATGAGCCATGTCGGAACTGTCGATTTACTTGGAAGATGATCCATTTCCTCAGGGTAATATTTTTGTTATTATTGGGTTTGGAATATATCTAAAGATTTCTTTAAATTTCCGTTTTCGATGTTCAACAGAAATCTTGGATATCGTGAAAGTAGTTGAAACGATTCACAACCGCCGCTTATGAGCATAGAAATTGAGAATCTCAGCGCACATGCAGCAGACGTTTCAGCCGATAGTTCACTAACAGGAGCGGACTTTATTGCTGTAAGTGAAACTTGTCAGGAGGATGGTGCTGCAGTCGAAATCACCGGCTTCGATTGCATTGGTCAGGCAATGCGTGATAGCGTGAGTGTTGGATGAGTGGCCATATATAAAAGGTGTACGGCCCCCTTCACCACAAGACCGCACATCATCGAGAAACTTTGCGCATCTTACGATGAGCAACTGGGAGTAGCCGATCAATATGGCGATATCTGTGCTTCAGAGCTAGTTATACGAGACACAGCGACGTTGCTCTTATCGATTTTCATTTCACCAGGTATGATTTAGAATTAGATTTCTTTGTTCGTTTGTTTGTTTGATATATTGTTCAACACTTTTTATATGATTTTGCCAGGTCTCACAATCAGAAAAGGTATGCCAGTTATTGTGACTGGCAATTTTAACATCACTGTTCCAAAGTCAGAGAAACTTCCCTTCTTTGATTTCATGAAGAAGTACCTTTATCTCGACTTGGCTTTGAACTGTGATTAAACAACTAGTCGTGATGAAGATTCTGCCGCTTTAACCTTCGTTCGTGACCTCCGTTTGCAATGTCAGCAATATTATGCATTTTTCTTGAACCACCGTCCAACGATTTTGATTTTCGACGAATAAACATTAAGTAATGTCAAGCGATTATGATTATAAAGATGAGCAAAATTATCATTAATTTAATAATTTTATATTCCCTAACAGATCCTTAACTATCTTCTAGGCCTTAAAGATAGTCCATCGTAAAACGTGCAACCGTGGCTGTGTCATCATTTAAACCAAAAGGCCCTTTTCAGGGCCACCAAAGAGTTATAAAGAGTGTTCAAGAGAATTTTCCCACGCACTGACTTCATAAAACCAAACGGCCCTTTTCAGGGCCACCAAAGAGTTATAAAGAGTGTACAAAAGAATTTTCCCACGCACTGACTTCATAAAACCAAACGGCCCTTTTCAGGGCCACCAAATAATATCTCAAGAGCGTACAATAGAATTTTCTTACATACTGGATTCAAAACGCTGGTCAAATGTCCCATAAGAGCCGCACCCGTCATATTGTGACTTAAACTGCTTCTATCGGTAAGGGTAAGCGACCGGCACGAATAATTGAAACCCTTTTAACGCTAATAATAGCCACACAGAATTTCCCTGACAATATAATGCATCAC